>JAJJWX010002338.1:0-25387 GCA_023529315.1 Papaver bracteatum
CCAAGCTCATCCAGACAAGGCTCGAAAAAAGTGCTGCTCACTCGCCTATTCCTGGGAGATGTTCTATTCATAGGGTTCCTGAAAGGTTTCACAATATGACGGAGCCTAGTCGATACAAGCCTGAGGTGATCTCTATTGGTCCTTTCCACCTTAAAGATGAAAGCTTGAAACCAATGGAAGACTTGAAATTGCTTCATGCGCATCGTTTACTTACTCGAACAGCCGGAAAGAATATCAAAGTAGAATAAGGGGCAACAACGATAGTTAAGAAAGAAGATTGGAGTCCAATATTAGATGCATGTATTTTGTCGATTATGAAAAGAGAAGATGAAATTCGCCAGTGTTATTCAGAATCCATTGACTTCAACAGCAGAGAGTTTGTAGACATGATGGTAATCGATGGTTTGTTCATTATCGAGACGTTAATAAGAGATTTTTTAGGGAAAGATTTGTACAATGACCACCTTTTATATCGTAATGTTTGGCTCAGTATGAAAATCAGGAGGGATCTGTCACTTCTTCTTGAAAACCAGCTTCCATTCTTTGTCCTTCGATGTTTGTTCGACCACATTGCACTCCCGTACCATTTTGAGAAGGTACAAGGTATGTCTCTTGGGATGATGGTTTTTCATTTCTTGCGATATAACTTAAGGTCGCTCCCAACTGAAAAAAATCTTCCACACATGGCGCAGCCTCTGCCGGAACAGTGTGAAGACGCTAAACATTTACTAGATGTACTTTGTATACTGTTCCAACCTTCTCCTCAAAGCGATGAACATATGCTCGTTGCTAATTTACCTTCATCGTCACCGTGGAAAATCCAAAAAATTATGATCAAGTGGAAAGCCAAGTTCATGAAAGCACTGCTTGAAAAGTTCGACAGAAGTGGTGCGTCTACTGATGACGAATATGATATAAAATTAATTCCAAGTGCGACAGATCTGAAACGCGCAGGAGTCAGGTTCAAGAAGGGATCTGAAAAGGAAAGTCCGATGAATTTTAGATTTAGTAGTGACGGTGTTTTTGAAATCTCTGCTATAAATTTTTATGACGGAACTGATATGATGCTTAGAAATATTATGTCCTGTGAGCAATTATACAGTGGACGTTTTAATATGTTATTTTAATGGATTGTCTCATAAATTCTGCCGAAGATGTTGAGATTCTTCGTAAAGTAGGAATCATCAAAAATTGTTTAGGTTGTGACGAAGACGTCTCTAATATTTTCAACAAGCTCTGTATTGATATCTATGTTGACGGTTCTAGCCATCTCCAATTTGCTGATGACACGCTTGTTTTCCTTGATGACAGCATAGATCAAATTAGAAATTTGAAGTATATTCTTCTTTGGTTTCAGTGTATCTCGAGTCTTAAGACTAACTTCTCTAAGTGTAATCTGTTTGGTGTTGGTAATGTCCAGGATTTAGAGGGGCTGGCTGATATTATGGGTTTTTCTTGCGATAGTTTTCCTACACAATACCTTGGTATGCCTTTGGGAGATAAAGCAAATTCTGCTGCGAAATGGGACCGTATTGTGGAACTTTGTAAAAGGAGATTAGCCTCGTGGAAGCGTAAAACTCTCACAAGGGCTGGTAAGCTCACTCTTATAAAAAGCGTTCTTCAAAGTATCCTCATCTATTATTTTTCCTTGTTCATGGCTCCGGCTAAGGTTATAGCCTCTATTGAAAAAGTAATTAGGAACTTTTTATGGGATGAATCTTTGGAAACTAAGAAACACCATTGGGTAGGATGGAGAAATGTTTGCAAACCCCTGAAAATTGGTGGCCTTGGTATAAGAAGATTAAAGCATCTAAATCGTTCTCTTCTCCAAAAGTGGTGGTGGAGACTTGGTAATGAGCCAGAAGCGCTTTGGTCTAGAGTGGTAAAGGACAAGCATGGTGTTGCTGATTTGGGTTGGAGAACAAACAAGCCTATGGGTAAGCACGGTGTTAGTTTATGGAGAAACATTTATTCTACTGCCGATGATTTTTTCAAGCTTAGTCAGTTCAAGATTGGCAAAGGAGATAGAGTTAGATTATGGGAAGATAAATGGTGTATTAATGGTCCTGTTTCCTTCCTATGCCCTAACCTTTACAGTTTATCTACTTCCAAAAATATTTCTATTTTTCAAGCTCATCAGACGAAGATTGTATGATGCAGAGATTTCTGAACTTACGGTTTTGATCCCGTTATTGGAGTCGATTATCATAATTCCGGATCAAGAGGATCAGCTCATCTACCTCGGTGACAAGAAGGGATCTTTTTCTGTTAAGGCGGCGTATGCCAATCTCTCACAAGGTACTGACCCTGTTATTCCTTTCCCTTGTTCTAAAGTTTGGTCTAGAGCTTGGCCACATCGTGTTGGTTTCTTTTTATGGCAAGTTTGTTTGAACAGACTTCCTACCTTGAGTAATCTGCACAAGAGACGTAGTGCTCTCACTTCCCCTAATTTGTGTTATCTTTGTGGTGCTGTGGAAGAAACTGAAGATTACCTTCTCCTTAATTGTCCTGTAGCTTCAAGGGTTTGGAATTACTTCATAAGTTTGGTTCATGGTGCTTCCTTGCTTCAAAATGTAAAGGATGTGATTGTTGGTTGGAAAAACTATCCCCTATCTGCTCAAGGCATTCAACTTTGGAAACGATTGCAGGCAGCAATCACTTGGGGTTTGTGGAAAGCTAGGAATGCTATAGCTTTTTCCGGTAAAACTTTTAAGTTAAATGAGGTAATTAGGGACATAAAAATCGACGCTTTTAATTGGTCTAAGGGTTTGGATTGTTTTAAGGGTATTAATACCTCTAATGTCATTGTCGGGTGGGTGCATTTCTTTTTAAATACTCACTAAATTGTAATTTTGTTTTCGGTTGTTTTTGGGTTGTTTTCGGGATTTGGATGTTTTTCTGTTGGGTTCCAGTCTTTTTTTCTAGCTTGATTAGCTAGTGTTGTATTCTTTCTTTCTTTCTTATATCTTTCCTTCTTTGCTGAGCAAAAAAAAAAAAAAAAAACCCAGGAAGGGAACAAGTTTTATAATCAGAGTTGGCATACTTGGAAAGCAATGTTGAAGCGTGAATATTTCCATAATCCGTGGGCGTTAATTTCAGTCATTGCTGCAATTATACTTATTCTACTTACAATCACATCCACCGTATTTGGGATCCTTCAAGTCGTGCTTCCCTAAGAAATGATATATGTGTAGCAGCACCTTCAAGGTTTGATGCAGATTAAATTGTTAGCAGCAGGTTGCATTTATCTGTTCAACTCGAGCAGGGGATATCGTAGTGGCGAGCATCTTATATAGAGTAATAACATGTTTTTCACTGCCAAAACAACTCTGTCATTCATAAGTGTGTCAGTTTGTAGTGAGTTTCGGTCATCTGTTTATGTTAGTCAAGTCTATTAAGCATCTGTCTATGTCCTGGCCAAAGGGTGTAAGAATTGATAAGATCGCCTCGCACAAAATATGTACTATTTGTCTCAACGTAATATATTATCTTTTGCGTCAAAAATAAAATACCAGTCTCACATTGCTTGATCTATTAAAAGAAAAATAGTGAGTTGAAAGAATTTGATAGCAAACTATAAAATGGTAAACGTGTTTTGTTCTTTCTTTCTCCATTCAGCCACTTACAATGGATGACCTCATGGCTGTGAATACAAATAAGGCAGTTAAGCCGAGACCGTAAGTATACGTGGATTACTTGGAATATTTCAAATTGAGTGCGATCAGTTGATGCTATCACATTTTTTGTTGGAACAACAATTACATACAGCAAGGCAGGAGCTAAATCATGCCACTGAACGTGTTGAACGTATATGGGATGCTAATAATTATAGTTTCAATTTTAATAATTATGGTTTTATAGTTTTAACATTGCATTGCTTTTGTGATGAAAACGATGAGACTAGTTGGCATTTATTTTATGAATGTTGGAGAATTAGGAGAATTTGGGATTTCTTTGTTGAAGGATGCCGTTTCTCTTGGACTTACAATTCAAATGTCACCATAAACGTGAAATCTTGGAAGTTTAATTGGGGTGACGAAAGACTTAGTCAAATTTGGAATAACATTCCGGTTGCAATATGGTGGTGCATATGGAGAGAGAGAAATGCAAGAGTGTTTGAAAACAAAAAGAAAAATTTGATAAGCCTCATTAGAGACGTTAAACTTCAAGCGTTCTTTTGGGCGGAGTCGAACACAAGGATGCTAGATCTAACGGCGAATATGGTAATTGCTCTATGGGACTCTTTATTTCGGCCTTTGTGAACTTGTTTTTTGTTGTTTTTGGTTTGGCGAATTGCACTTCGCTTTTTTGTTCAATCTTGTATTCATTGGGTTGAGTTACCCCTCTTAAGTACCTCTCTTTTAATTGAATTTTCTCTTGAGCGATCAAAAAAAGTTTTAACATTGCATTGCACTACAATTCAAGAACTCCAACTTGTACATTCAATTATTACTCCATATATTGAATTTGAATATAGACTAGAGTGAGCTTCGGTTGGAGTGTTGGAGATACATACTTTAGTTTTTTTTTTTGTTTTTTTTTTCTTTGCTATGTAGGCCCAACCAAATGGAAATTACATTGCATTAGCTCCCAATATAGAAGACTTAACATAAATGTTTGCTGAATTGATTGTGATCATAGAATGATCAATGGTTAGCATAGAATGAAGTTGATATCGGGTATTGACTCAACTGTTAGCACACAAGACTAACTTCAGCAAGAGAAAAATGGACGTCATGTATCCACTTGTCAGGTTAACCCTGAGATTAAGGTAGTGGTAGGCTTCAAATGGTGCAAGTATGTAAGAATAAAGCAGAACCACATAGGGTCATAGTGATATAATACAGGGACGGAAAATACTTTTCCTTACTGTCAATTGACGAAAATTATGGTTTTGTACGTTCGTAACTTGGGTCATGCTCAAGTCTTCGTACTCGAAAATTATGCTTCATTTTCATACTGCGATTTATTAGAGTTTGCAATTGTTAAACAAGACAAGTACAAATTATTATTGAAGGCTATTATTGGAGAAAATATTTGATGGGGGCGTTTTTTGAAGGGGGCATGGGGGACAAATGATATGTTGACACGTGCATCTGATATTAATGAATTCTGTTTCCAAAAATATAAAATAAGTGTAATTTTGGAGAGAAAATTTGTTTTCTTAAATGGTGTTGATATTTTTGAAAACAGAATTCATTAATATCATATGCACGTGTCAACAAATCATTTGTCCCCCATGCCCCCTTCAAAAAAACGCCCCCATCAAATATTTTCTCGCTATTATTGGGGCGTCACATTCCATTCACGGACGGGTCTAGCAAGGGGTTAAAGGAGGCTATAACCCGTCCCTAATTTTTGGGTAAATTTTTTTAAGTATAGAAACTTTTAGGTTAAATTTTATGTTTGGTCCACATATTAGTTGTATTTAGCTAATTATATGTGATTTTTAGCCCATACTATGATGTGATCAAAATTTTGTAATGACTAAACAACCCTTATTTAGTTGATTTTAATTTAATTAAATTAATGAATTTTGTAATATACTTGATGAATTCTGGGACAAAGTTTTTGTGGGAAGAAAAACTAGAGAGGAAAAGAAACTAATTTTTTTGGAGATTTCTTTCAAACCCTAGATTTTGATTCACCAACCAAAATGAATGAAACAAATTACCAATTCGAGGTGGGTGAATCTTTGTATGATAAAGAAAATAAGTTTTACATCCCTCATGTTGGTGACCAAGAGATGGATGATTTGTTAGATAGTAGAGAGGGTTTAACACAAAGTGATGATGAATCTCAACCAATTGAAAAAATAAATCGATAAAGTGAAGAACCAATGGTTTAAAATCAACAGGTATGTCTCTAAAGTCTAAACTATCTCCCATGAGTTCAATTTCGCACAAAATTGGCTAAAGTACGTAAAAAAGTTCATATTTTTCCACTTACTGCTCGTGTTACGGTTGGGTTGAAGCTTCGTTTTGTTGCACCTCTTAGTAGGATCGGTTCCCCTTTGCATGTGTTGCACCTCTTACTAGGATCGGTTTCCCTTTACCCAGTGTTAGGTCTTACACGCACAAACTCGATCATACCCCAGGTGATTACTTAAGATCGATTTCACTAATAAAAGTCTTACGAATACATAAGTCAGGCTTCATGTCAATAGTTTTACCAAGAACACAAACAAGTCATGAGCGGTTATTACTAATCACACATATTGGTCGTTCATAACATATGCAATGAAGAACATCCCCAATAACGCCTGGCGATTTCCTTTTCGGTTCACAACACATATCAGGAACTTACTTCCTTAAAACACATGTAAAAGCATTGTTTCCTTCGATGAAATCCTCACCTCATACCCATACATAATCACAATAGGATTCATACGATTATGTTGATGTCTTACATTCAAAGTTTAATGGTTAAGCAATAAACTTCATATTGTATTCCTTAATACTATGTCTCTTTAGAGTGTTCATGCTTCACAGTTTTATGTTTTCAATATGCACGACTTGAAAGATACGTTAGGGAATGAAACAGTTCAAGTCAAATATCACTAACCTCAAGTAGAAGGATGATGTTGTGGTTGTAGCTCCGTACTTCTTCACTTCTTCAAGTCTTCGCAATACTTGTAATGTCTCACCCTAATACTTTCAAGCTAACCTATATGAAGTTGACTCTAGCACATTTAAATCAAGCGACTCTTAAATGAGTTTTGATTCACTAAAATATGACAACCCAACTTGACATACCAACGCTTGGTGGGTTCAACCGAGCTACGCTCTAACATATGCCCCTTCATAATCGGTAGTTTAGTTTTATTTATATCTACCGATTGCAAAATCTCATTTTTGGGGCAACTCTATATCCGGTAGTTATATGAACTATTTTTGACTACCGATTATAGGCTCAAATTAGAAAAATAAAGGATTTTCGCAAAATCTCATTTTGGGGCAACTCTATATTCGGTAGTTATATGAACTATCTTGACTACCTATTATGCTAGGATTTCGGTAAAGAGGTCCACTGTATAATCGGAAGTCAGGATACCTTCATTTACTACCGATTATAGGATCAACAAAAAAAAACAAAAAAAACAATATTTTTTTTGCGAAATCTCATTTTGGGGCTACTCTATATTCGGGAGTTAAATAACCTAAATACGCTATTTTTGCCAAAGGTCTACTTTAATCGGGAGTCAAGATAATTTTATTTACTACCGAATATAGGATATTCAAAATTCAAAAGATAGAGGATTTATTTTGGAGATACTTTATATTCGAATGCTATATAAACTAAATTGATTTCCGATTGTGGATTAATTTTCCGATTGTAAATGGTAGTTTGGCCATTAAAAAAAACAGGAGATAAGGGATGGCTACATTTTACGTTTGGGTGACCTTTTTTATCTCTTTGTGTCGCCCCTAATTCTTTTGGAGTCGCCCCTAAAAATGATAGGTTAGTTTATGCAATTTTACTTTCATTAGTAGAGACGACAACCAAGTAGCAGACGAAGTTGCTAACACAGTTAGATGTTGAACTTTATGAGAATTTTAGCGCCAACATTTGTAGTCTTCTGGCAAAAGTCTTCAACGCAATTTCTCAATAATTAATATTATTCTCTTATTATCAAAAAAAAAAAGACCATTGAAAAAAACAAAATACAGCTAGAAATAAAAGTTTTACATTCCATATAAATATCCAACTCCTCTAAAACCGAGCCAAAAGTAGAGGTCATAGCTTCCATAGACCCTTTTATAACAAGCTTGGTAAAGGGGCGTCATGAATTGGTAGAGGGGCGTCAAGTGTGATAGCAATGTCCCTTTTATTGGTTAGGGGGTGTCCTATAGGGGTGTAGAATGACTAGATTACCCCTTTCACCTTAAATTAACCAAAATCAAATCAATTTTTTTTTCATCTTCTCTTCTCCTCCATCAACCCTAACCTCCATTAAAACCGAAAATGTCATCATCTTCGATTAATCGGCGATTTGAAAAATGTTTGGAAAAACCCAGTTAGGGTTTAGTTTATTGTGTTGGGTTTAAGTTAATTTTATATCAAAAATTAGGGTTTTGAATGAAAATTGAAATTGAAATTTCTGGGTTTATGCTAGTTACGGTTGGTAATAACTCAAATACGAACCGTAACTGTAGATTGGGTTGATGTTACGGTTGGTTTAAACTCAAATACCAACCGTAAGTTCTTAGTTTTGGGAATATGTTCGATTCACGGTTTTTATTTGCATCATATTTATCAAACGTAATTGAGTTACGGTTTGAAACTCAATTAAACTAACCAACCGTAAATCATCCTGAATGTTAACAACTTATCAAATAGTTATGTACGGTTAAAAAGTTAAGATGACTTACCAACCGTAGGTTAGTTACGGGATTTGGTTGTTTTTCTGTTGGGTTCCAGTCTTTTTTTCTAGCTTGATTAGCTAGTGTTGTATTCTTTCTTTCTTTCTTATATCTTTCCTTCTTTGCTGAGCAAAAAAAAAAAAAAAAAACCCAGGAAGGGAACAAGTTTTATAATCAGAGTTGGCATACTTGGAAAGCAATGTTGAAGCGTGAATATTTCCACAATCCGTGGGCGATAATTTCAGTCATTGCTGCAGTTATACTTATTCTACTTACAATCACATCCACTGTATTTGGTATCCTTCAAGTCGTGCTTCCCTAAGAAATGATATATGTGTAGCAGCACCTTCAAGGTTTGATGCAGATTAAATTGTTAGCAGCAGGTTGCATTTATCTGTTCAACTCGAGCAGGGGATATCGTAGTGGCGAGCATCTTATATAGAGTAACAACATGTTTTTCACTGCCAAGACAACTCTGTCATTCAAAAGTGTGTCGGTTTGTAGTGAGTTTTTCGGTCATCTGTTTATGTTAGACAAGTCTATAAAGCACCTGTCTATGTCCTGGCCAAAGGGTGTAAGAATTGTTAAGATAGCCTCGCACAAAATATGTAGTATTTGTCTCAACGTAATATATATATTCTCTTTTGCGTCAAAAATAAAATACCAATCTCACATTGCTTGATCTATTAAAAAAAAATTAGTGAGTTGAAAGAATTTGATAAGAAACTATAAAATGGTAAACGTGTTTTCTTCTCTCTATGATCTGCGCAATATCTAGTGAAGTAATGGAAGAACCCGTTTCTTCAAAGAGAACTGGTCAGCCTTTTGAGAAACGATTGGTTGAGCGTCATATAGAGGATTTTGGGAGCCACTTACAATGGATGATCTTATGCCTGTGAAACTATAAAATGGGGAGCCACTTACAATGGATGATCTTATGCCTGTGAATACAAATAAGGCAGTTAAGCCGAGACCGTTACAAGCTGCAAGTATTCGTGGATTACTTGGAATATTTCAAAACATTTTTCCTTGGAACAACAATTAGATACAGCAAGGCAGGAGCTAAATCATGCTTCCTGAACGTATTGAACTCGCCCTCAATTTTATTGATTTCCTTGAAATTCGTATATGGGATGCTAATAAATATAGATTCAATTTTAATAATTAATTATGATTTTAATTTTAATGATTATAGTTTTATAGTTTTAATATTAGCATTGCATTACAATTCAAGAACTCCAACATGTACATTCAATTATTACTCCATATATTGAATGAATAAGTCTAGATTCACTGTGAAAAATTCACGGTGATATCACATACAGACACAAAAATGGGGGCCCACCGTAATGCAAAATTCTGGCCCCCTATATATCTCTTGTGGGTCCTAAGGGTTCTTTCTGTGTGTGATATCACGGTGATTTTTTCACGGTGTGTCTAGCACAATTTGATATTGAATAGACTAGTCACTAGAGTGAGTTTCACTTTTTTTCTTTCTTTTTTCTTTGCTATGTAGGCCCAACCAAATGGAAATTACATTGCGTTACCTCCCAGAGTACAGAATAGAAGACTACCCATAAATGTTTGCGGAATTGATTGCGATCGTAAATACACATAAAGTGTACGTACCCAACACTAGTTGTACGTATGCATACATGAAGTTGCTATCTGGGTATTGACTCAACGGTTAGCACACAAGACTGACAACTTCAGCAAGAGATAAATGGACGTCATGTATCCGCTTGTCAGGCTAACCCTGAGATTAAGGCAGTGGTATGCTCCAAATAGTTCAAGTTTGTTAGAGTCAAGCAGAACCACATAGGGTCATAGTGATATACAGGGACAGCAAATACTTTTCCTTGCTGTCAATTGATGAAAATTATGGTTTTGTATGTACGTAACTTGGAAAATTATGCTTCATTTTCTTACTGCGATATTTTAGAGTTTGCAATTGTTAAACAAGGCAAGTACAAATCATTATTTACTGGACACTAATTTGGAGGGTAAGTTAAGATTTCTACCAACTAAACTCAAAGTGTAAGATACTACAAGCTAAGTTTGTCCTTGCGAGAGGTTGCCCACCTAAATAGACCAGACCACTCTTAAGGTTTTTGAGGCCGAAGGGTGTAATAAACTCAGCCACTCAAAATAGGATAACACCGTGCCCACTTGGTCGCCAAAATTGACTCCCTAAATGTGTAGTTAAATCCAAGCAATTCAGAATGACTAGATCTCACATAGCGTCTCTTCCTGATACTGAAGCTCTGAGCAATTCCCCCGTTCAAATTTAAAATGGTTAATCCCCAATTAGGAGATTTAGGTGTTTCGCGTTCGCACAGATCACTTGATGAGCTTTCTTGGGCTGAACTACTTCCTTCGTCACTGGAAGATGATGGGCTCAATTGGGATGGATCACAAACTAGTTTAGAAAGGTTTCATTACGTAGTAGGTGATGATATAGCGAAAGAGATCTTTCGAAGATGTCCTTAATTTTTTTTGAACCAAGATTGCAGAAAATTTGATGCAATTGGAACCTGATTCATTTGGCTTCAGAATATGGATACGTCGAGCTTGTAAAGGCTCTAGTAACTAAAGATGCTAGTATATGTTCTTTGTTAGATCTATCCAACAAAAGTCCTCTTGAATATGCAGAAGTGAAGGAACTCATTGATGAACTACTTTCTCCTAAAGTTTGTATCCAATTAGGAGTCGGTAAAGTGAAGCCGTTGTTGGAGAATGCTCTTTGTATTGCCCTCAGAGAGAACCAGCGCCGCGAATGCTTTCAACTGTTGGCGATGAAGTATATGGAGGATTGGGTCCACAGAGATATAGAAAAAGCAGCCAAGGTACACCCATCTAACTGCATATACGATCAGATATCCAGTAAAAATGTTTAATTTCGATACCTTGTCATTTGGTATTTCAAATTCATGAATTTAATTATAAGATTCCAGAAAAAAGAAATGATTATCGTATTGTCTTGGGAAGTTATTCAAAGTCGGTTACTTTGAGTCTTATTAGTATTAAAAATTTAATATTCATAGTTGTACTCATTTTCCCCATTCGTCTTTTAGATGGATACCAAAGCTAGACTGCTTATGTGTGTCATTCAAATGGGAGATTTCGAAGGATATAAGGACTTAGTTGACCGTTGTCCGGACATCCTTGATTACGTATCCGCGTTCCCTTTTGGGGGTACACCATTACATATTGCTATAAAGGCCGATCCTGATGAATATCATATAGAGAATATAAATGATACCTTATCGTTAAAACTAAATTATCTGATGCAGACAAGGATGATGATGATGGTCATATAATGTACATGAAAGATGAAACTCTTTATTATGGTTTACATACTCCTCTTGCTTATGCACTCTATCATGACCGAATTTCAGTAATTAATGAACTGCTCCCTATTTGGTGGAAATCCATTGGGGTACTGTTAAAGTCACGGGATCTCTCTCTTTTTGTAGCGACGAAGAATATTAAAAACGGAGAATACTCGGAAGCACTAAAATTGTTGATGGCCTGGTATATGAGGTATGAGCTTTCAAACTCTGGGGATTGGGGTGCAACTAATGTTAGAAAAAACGTTTTTAAAAAATTTAATTAAAAATGCATGAACCATGTTTTGATCCCAAGACCTTATGCTCCCTTGATGTTTTTTCATGTGAATGAATAAAACATTAGTCCCATATAGACTAAAATAGAGCTGTCAATTTTCAACCCGGCTTGCGGGTTGGACCTAGCTTGTCTTGTCCCGTTGGCTAAACAAGCCGGGCTAGGGTTAGCATATCTAGCCCTAGTAGAAAACAAGCCAAGCTAGGGTCAACCCGCAAGCCACAAGCCAACCCGTCATCTTCATTAAGATTATCTATTTTAAAGATTTTAGCTAATAGAGACGTGTTCATTTGTAGTCTAGTGGTTGTTATGCTAGTGAACACCTAGTTGAGCTAGGTTCAATCCTCCCTAACAACGTAATTTTAAACATTTTTTTTTTTAACTTTCAACATTTTTTTTGGTTGTTATGATAACTAACAAGCCAACCCGTGACTATCAAGCCAATCCGCATGGCAAGCTAGGGTTGGGATTTTGGGCTTGTAGATGAATAGGGCTAGGGTTGACCCTAGCTTGTCAACGGGTTGACCCTAGCTTGCCCCGTTGACAGCTCTAGACTAAAACATTTAGAGTTTTAGACTTAAATAGCATTGGTTTAGCCTTAAGGGCATGGCCCTTTGGGTCTTTAGACCTTTGTGTATGGGGGAAAGCCCTAGACTATGGCAAGGTTGCCTAAACCTTATTGCATTTCTTACTGCCTTTCCCGCTCGGGCGAGGGCGTGGGCGAGGGCGTGGGTGTGGGTGTGGGTGTGGGTGTGGGTGTATCCGACCCATCCTTTCTTTTTACTGAAATTTACCACACGCTTCTCCCACACATGTAAAGAATTTTATTCTTTGCCTTCTCGGTTTTGGATATCCGAATTTGACCTCGAGAAGCATCTTCTTTCACACGTGTCACACGGTTTTTCTTGACACTGTACATAACTGTTTTTTCCTCGAGAAGAATCTCGCAAATTTTGAATGCGTGTGCATTGTTCTTTTAACGCGATTTTTACCTTACTTTTTGCAACGTTCGAGATGCGTGAATCACGGACGATCGTCGTGCTTTGGATTCTCTTCCAACGTTCAACATTTTCTTCTATAAATACGAGTTGTAAACTTCATTTGTAAACCATACCTTTAACTCTTCTCTTCAAATTCTTCTTCTTTTCTTATGCTTTCGAAACAATTTCTTTTAAGTTTACGAAACATAAAATCGAGTTCTTATCTTAAACAAGTTGTAGTTTACAAAAACATAATTTTGTATAACTACTTCTTTGTTTACGTAAATTAGTTTACGTAAACTTTGTTTAACATAAATTAGTTTACTGTAAATATCATAGTTTTTTAAACATAAATTAGTTTTTATCCAAACGGATTTTGTAGTTTCGATTTGTGTTTTTGTTTTTCATTTTTGCTCCGCAAATTCTAGGGTTCTCTCAGTGTATGCTACACATAGAGGAGAACTAATGATAGTTGTATCCTGGAGGTAATTTGTTAATTGCTATAGCATCTCAGAGGAGTAGCATGCAATATTACCTTTAGCTCAGCGTATCTCATACATGCCTCTACTAATTTTATTGAGTTATTTGTAACTACTATCAGTGTAATCTAAGTATTATTTCCCATTTGCATTCGATTATTGTAATTAAATCCAACAACTAATGCATCACAGTTGGCTAGTTCCTACGAAGAAATCGTACATCATCTATTAAATCCAAATATTTTGCGTCATCTGTCTTTGTTTTTTGTCGATGAAATAAAAGAAGGAAGATCATACAACCAATGCTCTGTATTCATCGAAGTCACAGGTAGTACCACGAATGAGGAAGCTAATGCCGTTTACCAAATGCTCATGACCACTTATTATCCCGAGTATTTAAGGGATGTGACAGCTCAAAACCAAAATGTCCTTAATCATTGGGTGGATAAAGAGAAGTCCGTAATAACATTCAAACTCTCTATGAGGAGTCCTGTCTTTCAAAGCAAATTAGCGGTTTATGGAAATCTTTTGGTCCTTATATCATCCCTGTTCGCCAAAAGAGAGGTACAGTTACTTTACTAATAGTTGGTGTTAGATCTTTTAATTAGCTAGCTCAAAATAGTCAATTTCAAATTCATACGTACTCTTCTGTTATAATCTTAGACATTCCTTAGTGATCTATATATGTTCTTCTTCAACACATTTTTATGTTGCAGATTGTGGAAAAGTATAAAGTTGGTAATGTGGTTGGAACACTTCTTACGATATGGTAGGACTTGCTTGTATTTTCCAACTTACGGCGTCATTTTTTCCATATTGACGAATTGAAATTTAACACTGTCTTTTTTATTAATCTTAGGAGAAATAATCACGATGTTGATACATCGTCATTTCAACTTATTTCTCCAAAAGATGAAAATCAGGTACCGGATGGTGCAGAAGGTGGTAAAGACGGAACAAATGAAGGAGTGGTTGCACAACATCCACCTAATGATGAAGACTACAATGAAGATTTCAATGAAATCACAACTGCGGATAATCTTATTGGTAATAATTCGATTATGATTAACCAAACGTATACATCATCCTTATTCGGTCAAAAGCATTCATCTGCAAAAGAATGTCGCGATGCCATCCTGAATGCCTCCATACGAGACAAAAGGTACGTTAAGTTTGAGAAATCTACCAGGAAGTTAATCATTGCCAAGTGCTCCCATGAGAGTTGTAAGTGGAGGTTAGACGCTAAAGCTGCTAAGGATGGTTTTCTTGTGAGTGAAACAATAACCGAACATACATGTTCTGCTTCTTCGAGCAACGCAAATAATATGGCAACTTCTGCATGGGTTTGTCGTCACATTATTGATAGCGTAAGGCAAAACCCAAATTATCAACCGAAGGAGATTATAGATTTGATTGAGGATGAATTCCAAATAGAGATAAGCTATATGACGGCATACAGAGCAAGGGAACAGGCTATAGAGCAAATACATGGTTCACCAACAGACTCCAATAACATACTCCCAAACTACATTGCCAACATCTTGCTATCAAATCCAGACAGCATTATTCTAACCTCGGAACCTACAGAAGATCAGAAGTACCACCGTGTGTTCATATCATATAAGGCATGCATCAACGGTTTCTTAAACGGTTGTTCAGATCTTGTGTTCTTTGAGAAATGTCCTATCAAACAAGGACATGAAGGTAACATACTTGCAGCAATTGGTATAGATGGGAATAATGACATGTTTCCATTTGCATTTGCAATCGTGGAGACTGATTCGAAAAGTGCCTGGGAATACTTTTTCCATCATTTGAAATATTTTGCTGGAGATCCCCGATTTAAATCGATGACCATTATATCAAACCCTTCGTATAATCAGTTAAGTGAAGTTATTGAATCTTACTTTCCTGAAGCAAAGCACCGGCCTTGTACTTGGCATTTGGCTAGGGAGATGGGAAAGAAATTTGGGTCAAAGATTGTAGATATGTATTTTTGGCCGATGGCTAGGGCTTTAACCAAAGAGGAATATGACCAACTCCTTGCAAATCTTATTAGACGTATTAGACGTAATGTTTGTAGTGTGTGCGGTCCCAGCACACAACACCAGCAACATGAAGCCAAGTCCAAGTTTGTTTCCTGTATATCAGTTGTAATTTGTTGTAAAAGCCTAGTCCTGCGTTGTAACTTAGTCTTGTATACTTCCTAGTCTTAGGCCTTAGTCTTCCTCCTTCAAACTCGTTTCATGTTATTGATTTCTTCTTATGTAACTAATATAAATACTGCATTGAAATATATCTCTGTCTACACAGTTGTGAGACATTAAATCAATAACCTAGAATCTTTGATGGTATCATCTTGATCCATCCTAGGACCTATTTCAATCTCTTCCGCTCATTCAAATCTCTGATTTCTCAACCTAACAATGGTGGATTCAGTTGATCTAACTCCTCCTACCAGCCCTACTCATACCGAAACTCAACCTGATCCTTCAGAAACTCAACCCAATTCATCTGTAGGAAACCATCGTCCCTTAGATCCCTATATAATTCATCCCGGTGATAATCCGGCCACGATTCTTTTCTCTCCTCTATTACAAGGAGATAACTATGGCCTGGGTACGAGGGATTACCAAAGCCCTTAACGCCAAAGGCAAGCTTGGATTTGTGGACGGTTCTCTTCCTCCTCCAAAAGATGCGTTGCGAAAGACGGTGTTGGAAACGGTGTGATGATCTTGTTGGTAGTTGGCTTCTCAATTCATGCCAACCAGATATCGTGGCTAGTCGCTTATATCCGCTTCTTCTCATGCGCTATGGAAGGACCTTCGGGTGAGGTTTTGCATCTCCAATGCACCTATTCTTTTTCGACTTAAATCGCCATAGTCGCTATTAGGTGAATCTATGTCCGTCTCTTTGTATTACACAAAGCTCAAAACTTTGTGGGATCAATACGACTCTCTTGTGGTTGCACTGAAGTCTGCATATGTGTGGTGCCGGCAAATCTCTTCTTGAGAGGTTCGAGCGTGAACGAGCCATGGAGTTTCTCCAGGGACTACACGACCGTTTCTCCAACCTAAGGAGTCAAATCCTAATGATGGAACCTTTCCCAACTGCTCTTCGCATATTCAACATGGTGCGTAGAGGAGGAAGAAAAAAAGAACATATTACCGCAACCCCTCTTCCCAAAGATCGAGTCGGATGCACTCAATACGAATCGCTTTCTCGCCTTCATCCTCGCTAATCGTCGCATCTGCTCACAACAAAAGGCCCGGACCCCATTGTGATTATTGCAATCGACATGGACACGTTCGAGACCGATGTTATCGTCTTCACGGTTTTCCGTCCTCATCTACTCCACAACCCGTTCTTGCTATCTTGTCATTGTTGATTCTCGGCCGCACATTCATACGCCTGCTCTTTCACTGAGCAGCTCTCTCGCCTATTAGCATCGATAAGTCCTCCATCCGAGGATACTCACATGGAGCCGAGGGTGAACTTTTTGGTAAGCTATTTAATACGTTTTTCTTTGAACCTTGGTTTGTAGACAGGTGGTGCTACTCACCATATTTGTAACTCATTATCCTATTTTACTTCCTACTCAACTTTGTTACTTCTTTGATTCAAATGCAACTCCCGATGGTACTTTATCTACTGTCAAACATATTGGTGAAGTAGTTTTCTCACCAACATTGAAATTATCTAATGTCCATCATATCCCAAATTTTAAATTTAATCTCTTGTCAGTCAGTCAATTGACTCGCTCTCTGAATTGTGTTGTTGTTCTTACACATAATTCTTTCACTTTTCAGGACCCTCTAACGACGAGTGATTGGTTAGGGTGAATTTACTTCCGGCCTTTATCACTACGGGCCTCTACATCTCAATCAACATCGCCTAAAGTTTTGTTTAATAATAAGATGTCCTTCGACGTTTGGCATTGTCGACTAGGACATCCTAGTTTAGATCGTTTCGTTATTTATGTAATTCAAATGACTATATTCGGTCTAGTTTTTCTAATTCTGCGATGTATGCCGAGGCCAAGCAAACTCGTTTATCATTTAATAAAAATAGTATTTCTTCTACTCGTTGCTTTGAGCTTATTCATTGTGATATATATGGGGACCATTTTCTACCCCTTCTATGACGGGTGCAAAGTACTTTCTAACAATTGTAGATGATTTTTCAAGATGTACTTGGGTGTATCTTATGCATACCAAGAGTGAAACATGCAAATTTATCAAGTTTTTTGCTCTTCATGTTGCGGCGCAATATTCTAAGCAACTTCATATCATCTCTAAGGTGTACTTGTTTACCTGTTTTACCAATTTTGCGCCTACAATCGATAATGGCAATGAATTTTTGTCTCGTGAATTTCAGGCATGGATCCATGAGAATGGGATTCATCATCAGGTAGATTGTGTCTATACTCCACAACAAAATGGAGTGGTTGAAAGGAAACATCGTCATTTACTAACTGTTGCTAGGGCTCTTCGTTTCCAGGCAAAATTACCTATCACTTATTGGGGTGAGTGTATTTTAACGACAACCTATCTCATCAATAAAATGCCAACTCGAGTACTTTCTAAACGCTCTCCTCATGAGGTATTATTGGGTGCGAAACCCAACTATCGTCATCTTCGTATTTTTGGTTGTTTGTGCTATGCTCGTAATACTAAGATAACCAATAAATTTGATCCCTTAGCTGTCTTAGGGAGTGTTTCTTGGTTATCCATATAACCATAAAGGTTATATTGTGCTCGATCTTTCGACCAAGTCTACATTTGTATCTCGTGATGTTGTATTTAATGAACATCTCTTTCCCTTTAAGGATGCCCCGATTCCTACCGGATATTTTTACACACCTTTGTTCACGATGAATTTTTCTATGACGATTCTCACCTTACTCAGATTCCAATCGTCACATAATACTCATGTTTCTCATTTAGAATGTTCTCCTCGGGTGACTTCTCGGTCTTCCCCAATTCTTCCGTATCTCATACGATACTTCTCTGCGCGTGCAGATTCAGTTCTGTATCTGACTCGTTGTATGACGCTACCTCTCCTCGACACTCTCTCCGCAAAGTGCGGTCTACATTCTGTTCCAACAAACAACTTATTCTCCTATTCGTTGCTTTGTCTGACCCCTATCTTCGTCGTTCGGCGAGAGAACATCATCGGCTGCACATTTAAAGGATTTTATTTGTTCGGTTAAACACTGTAAGTCGACTACTTCTTACCCTATAACCGATTATCTATCCCTTTCTCAATTCACTCCACAACATCGTGCTTTCATCTCGTCAGTGCTCACTAATGATGAACCACATAATTTTACAGAAGCCATTAAACTTCCACATTGGCGTGATGCCATTTTCAAAGAACATACGGCTCTAGAAAACAATGACACCTTCACTATTACTGATCTTCCACCGGGCAAAACTGCCATTGGGTGCAAATGGGTTTTCAAAACCAAATATCGATCTCGATAGTACGATTGAACGTCGCAAGGCGCGTCTTGTTGCTAAAGGTTATACGCAACAAGAAGGCATCGATTTTCACGACACTTTTGCGCCGTGGTGTGGTTAGTCACGGTTCGTGTTCTTTTATCCATTGCATCTATTTATAACTGGTCTCTTCATCAACTTGATGTTAACAATGCCTTCTTACAGGGTGATCTTCTAGAAGATATATATATGAAGATTCCTCCGGGTTTTCAAAAGCAAGGAGAAAATCGTGTTTACAAACTAAATAAGTCCTTATATGGCCTTAAGCAAGCATCTCGACAATGGTTTGCTAAATTTTCCACAGCTCTTCTCAATGCAGGTTTCATACAATCTCATGCTGATTATTCTCTTTTTACCTTCTACTCAGGTGCAATCTCTATTTATGTTTTAGTTTATGTTGATGATATTATTATAACCGGTAATAATGACTCGGCTATTCAGGATCTCAAACATAAACTAGAATCACAGTTTTCTCTCAAGAATCTTGGTCGCTTACAATATTTCTTGGGCATTGAAGTATCTCGTTCTCCCAAAGGTATTTTCCTTTGTCAACGCAAATATATTCTTGACATTGTCAATGACTCTGGTCTTTTAGGAGCTAAACCTTCTCCTTCTCCGATGGAACAACATCTAAAACTACTTCCATCTTCTGGTACTCCTTTGTCTGATCCTAGTGCTTATCGTCGTTTAATTGGTCGACTTCTTTATCTCCAAGTGACTCGTCCTGACATCACTTTTTCTGTTAACTATTTAAGTCAATTTATGCAACACCCATGTTCTGCTCATTTGGATGCTGCACATCGTGTAGTTCGTTATCTTAAAGGTACTGTTAGTCATGGCATTTTCCTTTCTGCTTCAAGTTCTTTATCTCTATCTGGCTATACTGACTCTGATTGGGCTGGATGTCCGACAACTCGTCGATCAACTACAGGCTATTTTACCATGCTAGGAGATAGTCCTATTTCATGGAAATCAAAGAAACAGCCGACGGTTTCTCTTTCTTCTGCATCGAAGGTGAATATCGAGCCCTCTTGAAAGCTTACTTCTGAACTACAGTGGTTACATTATTTATTAACTGACCTACGTATCTCTATACCAAAACCTATTCCAATTTATTGTGATAATCAAGCTGCCATTCACATTTCTGAGAATCCAGTTTTTCACGAAAGAACTAAGCATATTGAAATTGATTGTTATTTTGTTCGTGAAAGATTCCTATCTGGTCTTATCAAGCCTACTTATTTACCTTCTGCATTACAACTCGCTGACTTATTCACCAAACCACTGGGAGTGGATCATTTTCGACGCCTAGCCAACAAGTTGGGTCTTCGTCCAGATTCTCCTCAGGCTCCAACTTGAGGGGTGGTATTAGACGTATTAGACGTAATGTTTGTAGTGTGTGCGGTCCCAGCACACAACACCAGCAACATGAAGCCAAGTCCAAGTTTGTTTCCTGTATATCAGTTGTAATTTGTTGTAAAAGCCTAGTCCTGCGTTGTAACTTAGTCTTGTATACTTCCTAGTCTTAGGCCTTAGTCTTCCCTGTAAACTCGTTCATGTTATTGATTTCTTCTTATGTAACTAATATAAATACCGGGCCAGAAATATATCTCTGTCTACAGTTGTGAGACATTAAATCAATAACCTAGAATCTTTGATGGTATCATCTTGATCCATCCTAGGACCTATTTCAATCTCTTCCGCTCATTCAAATCTACGATTTCTCAACCTAACAATGGTGGATTCAGTTGATCTAACTCCTCCTACCAGCCCTACTCATACCGAAACTCAACCTTTGATCCTTGAAGAAACTCAACCCAATTCATCTGTAGGAAACCATCGTCCCTTAGATCCCTATATAATTCATCAGTGATAATCCGGCCACGATTCTTTTCTCTCCTCTATTACAAGGAGATAACTATGGCTCCTGGCACGAGGGATTACCAAAGCCCTTAACGCCAAAGGCAAGCTTGGATTTGTGGACGGTTCTCTTCCTCCTCCAAAAGATGCGTTGCAGTATCAGTGTTGGAAACGGTGTGATGATCTTGTTGGTAGTTGGCTTCTCAATTCATGCCAACCGGATAATCGGGGCTAGTCGCTTATATGCCGCTTTCTCTCATGCGCTATGGAAGGACCTTCGTGAGGTTTTGCATCTCCAATGCACCTATTCTTTTTCGACTTAAATCTGCCATAGTTGCTATTAGGTAGAATCTATGTCCGTCTCTTTGTATTACACAAAGCTCAAAACTTTGTGGGATCAATACGACTCTCTTGTGGCTGCTATACAAGTCCGCATATGTAGTCTTGGCAAATCTCTTCTTGAGAGGTTCGAAAGCGTGAATGAGCCATGGAGTTTCTCTAGGGACTACACGCAGTTTCTCCAACCTAAGAGTCAAATCCTAATGATGGAACCTTTCCCAATCGCTCTTCAGCATATTCAACACATGGCGGCGGGAGGAAAAGAACGGCGACATATTCGAACCCTCTTCAAAGATCGAGTCGGATGCACTCAATACGAATCGCTCTGCTTCATCCTCGCTAATCGATCCTGCAGCTGCTCACAACAAAGGCCCGGACCCCATTGTGATTATTGCAATCGACATGGACACGTTCGAGACCGATGTTATCGTCTTCACGGTTTTCCGTCCTCATCTACTCCACAACTGTCACAATACGCCCGTCATTGATTCTCACCGCACATTCATCTTCCTGCTGCTCTTTCAGCTGAGTGTGATTTCTCGCTTTATTAGCATCGATAAGTCCTCCATCCGAGGATACTCACATGGAGCCGAGGGTGAACTTTGCGTAAAGCTATTTAATACGTTTTTCTTTGAACCTTGGTTTTGTAGACAGTGTGCTTTACTCACCATATTTGTAACTCATTATCCTATTTTACTTCCTACTCACTGTTGCTTCTTTGATTCAAATGCAACTCCCGATGGTACTTTATCTATCGTAAACATATTGGTGAAGTAGTTTTCTCACCAACATTGAAATTATCTAATGTCCATCATATCCCAAATTTTAAATTTAATCTCTTGTCTGTCAGTCAATTGACTCGCTCTCTGAATTGTGTTGTTGTTCTTACACATAATTCTTTCACTTTTCAGGACCCGCTAATCGACCCGAGTGATTGGTCAAGGTGAATTTATTTAGGCCTTTATCGGCTACGGGCCTCTACATCTCAATCAACATCGCCTAAAGTTTTGTTTAATAATAAGATGTCCTTCGATCGTTTGGCATTGTCGACTAGGACATCCTAGTTTAGATCAAGTTTAGTTATTTATGTAATTCAAATGACTATATTCAGTCTAGTTTTTCTAATTCTGCGATGTATGTTCGAGGCCAAGCAAACTCGTTTATCATTTAATAAAAATAGTATTTCTTCTACTCGTTTGCTTTGAGCTTATTCATTGTGATATATGGGGACCATTTTCTACCCCTTCTATGACGGTGCAAAGTACTTTCTAACAATTGTAGATGATTTTTCAAGATGTACTTGGTGTATCTTATGCATACCAAGAGTGAAACATGCAAATTTATCAAGTTTTTTGCTCTTCATGTTGCGACGCAATATTCTAAGCAACTTCATATCATCTCTACATGTACTTGTTTACTGCTTTTACCAATTTTACGGCGCCACACAATCGATAATGGCACTGAATTTTTTGTCTCGTGAATTTCGAGTGCATGGATCCATGCGAATGGGATTCATCATCGCTATGATTGTAATACATACTCCACAACAAAATGGAGTGGTTGAAAGGAAACATCGTCATTTACTAACTGTTGCTAGGCTCTTCGTTTCAGGCAAAATTACCTATCACTTATTGGGGTGAGTGTATTTTAACATAACCTATCTCATCAATAAAATGCCAACTCAAAAGACTTTCTAAACGGCTCTCCTCATGAGGTCTTATTGGGTACGAAACCCAACTATCGTCATCTTCGTATTTTTGGTTGTTTGTCTTTATGCTCGTAATACTAAGATAACCAATAAATTTGATCCATGAGCTGTCTTCGGGAGTGTTTCTTAGTTATCCATATAACCATAAAGGTTATATTGTGCTCGATCTTTCGACCAAGTCTACATTTGTATCTCGTGATGTTGTATTTAATGAACATCTCTTTCCCTTTAAGGATGCCCAGATTCCTACCCAGGGGATATTTTTACACCGCATTCACGATGAATTTTCTATGACGATTCTCACCTTTTCCAGGATTCCAATCGTCACATGATACTCATGTTTCTCATTTAGAATGTTCTCCTCAGGTGACTTCTCAGTCTTCCCGCAATTCTTCCGTATCTCATACTGATACTTCTCTGTGGCGGCAGATTCTGTTCCTGTAGCTGACTCGTTGTATGACGCTACCTCTCCTGGACATCTCTCACCAAAGTGCGGTCCCCATTCCCGTTCAACGGAACTTATTCTCTCTTTGTGGCATGTGTCTGACCGTCTTACGTCGTTCGACGGAGAACATCATCGGCCTGCACATTTAAAGGATTTTATTTGTTCGGTTAAACAACGCCAAGTGGACTACTTCTACCCTATGCTTAGATTATCTATCCCTTTCTCAATTCACTCCACAACATCGTGCTTTCATCTCGTCGGTGCTCACCAATGACGAACCACATAATTTCTAGTATTAAACTTCCACATTGGCGTGATGCCATTTCAAAGAACATACGCTCTAGAAAACAATGACACCTTCTATTACTGATCTTCCACCGCAAAAGCGCCATTGGGTGCAAATGGGTTTTCAAAACCAAATATCGATCGATGGTACGATTGAACGCCGCATGGCGCGTCTTGTTGCTAAAGGTTATACGCAACAAGAAGGCATCGATTTTCACGACACTTTTGCTACGGTGGCCAAATTGGTCACGGTTCGTGTTCTTTTATCCATTGCATCTATTTATAACTGGTCTCTTCCATCAACTTGATGTTAACAATGCCTTCTTTACGGGTGATCTTCTAGAAGATATATATATGAAGATTCCTCCAGGTTTTCAAAAAGTAAGGAGAAAATCGTGTTTTTACAAACTAAATAAGTCCTTATATGGCCTTAAGCAAGCATCTCACAATGGTTTGCTAAATTTTCCACAGCTCTTCTCAATGCGGGTTTCATACAATCTCATGCCGATTATTCTCTTTTTACCTTCTACTCGAGTGCAATCTGATTTATGTTTTAGTTTATGTTGATGATATTATTATAATAGGTAATAATGACTCGGCTATTCAGATCTCAAACATAAACTAGAATCACAGTTTTTCTCAAGAATCTTGGTCGCTTACAATATTTCTTAAATTGAAGTATCTCGTTCTCCCAAAGGTATTTTCCTTTGTCAACGCAAATATATTCTTGACATTGTCAATGACTCGGGTCTTTTAGGAGCTAAACCTTCTCCTTCTCCGATGGAACAAACATCCAAAACTACTTCCATCTTCTCGTACTCCTTTGTCTGATCCTAGTGCTTATCGTCGTTTTAATTGGTCGATCTTCTTTATCTCCAAGTGACTCGTCACGACATCACTTTTTAAATTAACTATTTAAGTCAATTTATGCAACACCCATGTTCGCTCATTTGGATGCCGCATACATCGTGTAGTTCGTTATCTTGTACCGCGGTCATGGCATTTTCCTTCTCGCTTCAAGTTCTTTATCTCTATCGGCTATACTGACTGGGATTGTTGGATGTCCGACAACTCGTGATCAACTACAGGCTATTTTACCATGCTAGGAGATAGTCCTATTTCATGGAAATAAAAAACAGCCAGTTTCTTTTTTCTTCCTCGATGATGTCAATATCGAGCTCCTCATTCGCCTTACTTCAACTACGTTGGTTACATTATTTATTAACTGATTTTACGATATCTCTATACCAAAACCTATTCCAATTTATTGTGATAATCAAAGTCGCCATTCACATTTTGAGAATCCAGTTTTTCACTAAAGAACTAAGCATATTGAAATTGATTGTTATTTTGTTCGTGAAAGATTCTTATCTGGTCTTATCAAGCCTACTTATTTACCTTCGCATTACAACTCACACTTATTCACCAAACCAATGGGAGTGGATCATTTTCGACGCTTATTAACAAGTTGGGTCTTCGTCCAGATTCTCCATAGGCTCCAACTTGAGGGGGGTATTAGACGACAGACGTAATCGTTTGTAGTGTGTGCGGTCCCAAAGACACAACACCAAAGAACATGGAAGCCAAGTCCAAGTTTGTTTCCTGATATCGGTTGTAATTTGTTGTAAAAGCCTAGTCTGATTGTAACTTAGTCTTGTATACTTCCTAGTCTTAGGCCTTAGTCTTCCTCAGAAACTCGTTCATGTTATTGATTTCTTCTTATGTAACTAATATAAATACCAGACGAAATATATCTGTCTACCACAGTTGTGAGACATTAAATCAATAACCTAGAATCTTTGA
>JAJJWX010002339.1:0-12893 GCA_023529315.1 Papaver bracteatum
ATGCGAGCTAGTCTTACTTCGTCAAGATATGTCGACTTGTTGTGGCCAGAATTAAATTGTGCTTCATTGCTCTTCAATTTCAATCTTCTGTTTTGTCTCAACACGAGTTGCCAATGGCCATGCCATCTCGCGCGGTGTTGACTTCGTGTTTGCCAGGCATTCCACCATATAAACCTAAACATAATAAGTTCATTCACGAGATGTGCAAGCTTCCCGAGTTTGTACTTCATGGTTACGGATATTGGTCCAATGATTCATTTCTCCTGTAATGGTACGTCTCCATTTTTTCTTAGCTGTGACTTTGCGTCTATAGGACTCACTTGGTTGCATGACCACTAGTATCACCCTTTTGTCTTTATGAATGTATCATACTATTTAATCATTAGTGTTTTTGATCACTATATGGAGTCATCCCTCCAATTTGTTCGTTTGGGATTGCCACCATTGTCCGTCCTTCTTTTGAGGTACATCTCATCTTTTGGCATCGTCGTGGAATATGGGAATGAATTATTCTTTCACTGAGCTCATTCGTCCGAGTTGAGCTGTCCTCCTCGGATGTGGCTATAAATTATCCTCCGAGCAAGTACTCCGAGTTAGTATATTATCTTTCCGATGATCGGATGGGCAATAACGAACTGGTTTGCCCGAGTTCATCATAGTAATGTTTCCTTGCATGGGTTCGTTAATTAGGGAGTGATGCAACAGTTCTTTTTGGAACCACGGTGACAGAGATTGGTGGTCGATTCCAATCTATTATCATGGCAGTCAGCCTTTACTCCGTTATTCATCGTCATGGTCAGTTCGTAAATGTATGCACAATGTGCAGTTCGAGTGACTCTGGCTCCTTCATTGTCAGCACAAGATGTTGCTCGTCCGATAAGTTTATTAAATCAAGTCATTAATTTCGTCTACAATGAGACTTGGCATCATGATTATGTGAGTGGGTGAACTCTCCATCCACCATTAACTGTCATGGGTCGTAACCACCGGAAAACTTGTCCTTCTTTGTCCAATAAACTATCTCATTATGGAAGTGAGATCTTACTCCCTCATTTATCATCATGGTATCTTCAGAAGTGCATGCACGATTGGCAACACGAGTGTCTGTGGTTTCTCCATTCACAACACGGGTTATTGCTCCTCCGAGGGGGTTAACTGAACCAATTATTTGGCTCGTTGAGGTAGCAAGAGTTGGTATCGCAGTCATCTGGTGGGTAAGTTCACATTTCAACATTAGTCATCATGGACTCCAACCGCCGAAAGCTTGTCCTTCTGGGTTACTTATGCGAGATTTTGTTTGAAAAAGGTCTGATGTTTCCTTTCTATGTCAGCATTAACTATCTCATCGGGTGATTCCTTTATTGGAAGTGTCCATTATTAAGAACTCCTTGCTTTGGGGTTGTACTTCTCAGTTCGTCACATCAGGGTGGCAATAATGGCGACTCTTTTTCGAGACTATGTTAGGAAGCTTAGTTCCACCGTCATTAGATCAACAATAGTGACTGGTGATGAATTCCAATCGACTATTCCATCGGCCGGATGGATGGCTTCTTCATTAGTTATTACTAGCAGCACAAGCTAGACCCATCTTGGGATTGTTTGGTATTTTGTCTTAACGAGATCGGATTGAACCATCAAGGTTTTTTCTCCACGAGATCGAATAACCTCTTTTCCCCTTAGGTATTGTTTTCTCGTGATCGGATGATCACGTATATCGCCTTTGGAAATCACTTTCACGAGATCAGATCACTTCTTTTGCCACCAGAATTGTGTTTTCATGGGATCGGATGATTCCATCTATCGCCCTGGGATTTTACCTTCACGAGCTAAGATGACTCGTTTCGCCATTGAGTTTACGCCTTTACGAGATCGTATAATCTCTTTTCCCCTGGGAATTACGGTACTTCATCAAATCAGTTGATTTCTTTCGTCAGTAGGATCGTTCCTTCATGAGATCGGATGATCTCTTACACACAGTTGGAATTTTTCTTTCACGAGATGGGGTTGTCTGTTTGATCTACAGGATCGTGCCTGCACGAGACCGGGTGATCCCTTCCTCCATTCTCCCTCCATTGGAGCTTTTCCGGTACGAGGTTACTCGTTTTTTCTTACGGCTTATGCCTTCAGGAGACTCTTTCTCCATTATCATGCCTTCCCGAGATCGGATGATCTCTTCCACCATAGTGGTTATGCCTTTATTAGACTGATGACTCTTGATCACATGACTCGTGTTTTTATGAGATCGGACGATCTCTTCCGCCGTTGGGTTTTTTCCTTCACCAGATGGGATTTTTTCGCCGGTAATATTTGGAATTCATGAGATGACTTGTTTTGTCATCGGGTTTTTGGTATTTTATGATAATAGATGATCTCTTTAGCTAACAAGTTTCCTCATCTATATGCCATTGCATCTACAAAAAGGTGGACTGTTAACAGATGTGCTGCAACTGTCAACAATGGTGGGTCTTGGAACTTAGGTTTAGATAGAAGACTTTCTTCAATCCAAATTGAGGAAGTTTGTGCTCCGACTTCTCTTATTCAGAATAGTTACAATGGTACGGAGATGATGTTTTAAGATGGGATATCGACAAGTCTGGTAAGTTCACTATCAAATCTTGTTATACAATGCTAGAAAAACAAAACCAGGGTGCAACTTTAAACTTAAGTGTTTGGTCTAGGCTTTGGCCACACAAAGTGGTTTTTTTCTATGGTCTGGTTTTCCATAAAAGGTTAGCTACTATGGATTTTCTCTACAAAAGAGGTAAGCTTCTTGTCAACGGTTGTCTTTTGTGTTGCTCCACGGGTGAATCATCTCGCATCTTCTCTTTCATTGTGAGACCTCTTCTCTTGTTTGGAATCATTTTCTAGTGGGAGTTAGTCTTCTTTGGGTTTTACCGAACTGTATAGACTCGATAATTAAAAGTTGGAGATGTAAAATAATACACCCAATTGGTAAGAAGTCGTGGCCTCTTTTACAGCTGCCATTTCTTTGGACTATTTGGAAGTCCAGGAATGCTTTGGTTTTCGAGAACATTAATTTTAATGTGACTGATGTCATTAAGAAGGTGAAGATACAAGCTTACTGTTGGGCTCGCAACGATGAGGTTATGAAGGGTCTTAATCTTGATTCCATCATCACCAATTGGAGTTCTTATTTTAGTTCTTAATGTAACTTTTGAGGCTTCTTCTTTTGGGGTTTTTTGGTTTTGTCAGGAGCGTGTTCCTCTTGTTTTGGTAGGGTTGTCAGTTTGTAGCTCTTGAGCTTGTTTTCCTACTTCTTGTAGGTCTTTTATATATTCTTTACCTTTGCCGATCAAAAAAAAAATGATCTCTTTGGCCATCTTAGGTATTTTACCTTCATGATATCGGGTGATCACCTTCTACCAGGATTATGGTACTTTACGAGATCGAATGATCTCTTTTACGCCATTTTGTTTTCACCACTAACAGCACGATAACATTATTGGAGCTGTGACTGAGATTTGTCTCTCCTTCGCCATTCAACCGAAGTCTTAAAAATCTTTAAGAAGAGAGTAAAAATAATTACCAAATTGCCATTTTAGTAAAAAGTCTACAGATCTCTTGTAAGGACTAAGATTTATCACTAAAAGTGATGTAAACGCAGATCTCATGATTCTGAGGCTCTTCAAAAATTCACCGATCATAGAGATCGTATTGTGTCCGAGATCTAATCGTCCATTTCATAGAAATCTACACAGTGGTATGTGAAACCACTTTTCTTTTAGAAATCATCAAAAAATTGTAAAACTTTACAAGGAGTAGATTAAATCTTCATAGTTCCCTATTCCTAGCGCCAAAATGTATTTGCATAAAATCTTATTATTACATCCAACACGATCTAATGAACATAAATCGTAGAAAATCAAATATAAAAGATAAAAGTGCATAAAAATAAAGATTGACACAAGTATTTTATAGTGGTTCGGCCATTAAAAGACTTACATTCACTTTGTTTTTACTATTATTGGTGGTGATACATAAAGATCCATGAATGGAGGTCCTCGTGGGACTTGAAACTCCATCCATGGAAGAAGAGGAGCTAGAGTCTAGCTTATATAGAGAGAGAGCGAGAAGAAGGAACCCCCTTTAACCTATATCTTTTTCTCTTAGATATGGGTATTATACATCGAATTACATTACTGCTCTTAGGGATGATTAGATGCTTGACTAGTTAGGAAAAGGATTACAAAATGTAGTATTATTGTGTAGTTTCTCGTAGTATTATATGGTGCACCAGTCTAGATCTTACGCCACATGTCGAGTTGATATTTTACTCTAACAATGCATCATGTTATCATTCAGCTATCATTCTTTTCTATCGTTGTCGATGATTCTAGTTAGCTAGTTGATATTTTACTCTAACAGTGCATCATGTTATTATTCAACTATCATTCTTTTCTATCGTTGTCGATGATTCTAGTTAGCTAATAGTGAGAGAATCAATTGTATTGAGTAGCCGTTTATATGATGTTCTTATACCAAAATTAGATATGAGTATGTTAATATTAGGGTTTATTAATTTTAGCATATGGGTAATTATATAATCATATTTAAGTTAAGTAAATGATGACTATGAAGCTACAATTCCAACAAGAGAATCATGGAAGAGAGAAAGAAATGAGAGTAGTTAGACGGGTCGATCAAAAATACCCAGATGAAAGCGATCAAGTCTAGAAGTTCTAGACCGTTTTTGCATTAAAATCCTTTGCATTAAAATCCAACAGTGTGAAAAGCATGTTAAATCTTGTAAATATTTATTTCATACATAAGAAACCATACAGATGGGTGATACGATATTAATTTATTTTTCATAGAAGCTTCTATGATTTATTTAGATATTAAGAAACCATACATATGGGTGATACGATATTAATTTATTTTTCATAGAAGCTTCTATGATTTATTTAGATATTAATTTGACTCGTATAACATCACGTTACACTTGGATTCATGCACAGACGGTATATATCCGTAATTTATTGAGAAGCAGATAGGTGATTGTTGATGTCCTCAATGACCTGATAGAAGTAAGGTACATAAGCAAAGGAGTTGCAGAATTCTTGTTGATTTTCACGTACACAACTGACCAAGTAACAACGCACCCATTTCCATTAGGATTTGGATTGACTTCAATTATGGAATCGAATTTCTTGTAATCCTTCATCAAATCTCCTTCAATTACACGATGATGAAGCGTCCTTGTCTCATCATTATGTGTTGTTTCTTCAATCGCGGAAATTGACTTACCTTCTACAGACACGAAGATAAACTTTTTGGTGCACAGTTGCGAAGCGTAAATCAAATGTAATTAAGCGCAAATATTATGAACGAATAACTAAGAATATGTAAGTAAATTTGCAATAATGTATTTATGCATACCAAGGATATAGTTCCATTCCTTGATACAACCGGAACGGCTTGCATCTCCTTTTATAAATTTGACGCCTGTGCAAAGATGAGGAACTGCTTTTTGTGCATCTTCTGCGTGCTTATAAATTTTATAATATTTGTCAGCATCGCAACTGACTTCCAATTCGATTATAAGTTTCCCAACTAGACCGGAAACACTATGATGAGCCATTGATAATTGATGAACAAGAACAATAGAACTAGAAGAACAGATCAACTTATACCGACGACTCCACGTTCGTTGAGTTTATATAAGAAAAAAATGAATAAGTGGATTAACTTTGTCACCGTGGCATTATGAGTAGTACATGTCTCACTTTTATTTTTCTTTTACTTGACTAAGATGGTATCAAAATATCCCATTGTGGGACAAATCCACAGTGGGTACTAGTATAGCCGTAGTCTTATCCTTTAGCTCTCCACTCCATAACAGTGGGTCAAATAATAGAGGAAGTTGTTTGACACACATTTTCATTTTTATCATGACCGTCAGGGGAATGTCGTTGAGCGTTTCAAACAAACATTCCTTTGCAGCCCTACTGTCATACGTCCATACCAACAACAGGAAACCACCATTGCTTGGATCCATGTAACATACATGATTTAGCCATCCTGGTATTCTTCATATGGGCCGATGTCAGAGTAAACACATTTTCCTTGCAAGATATGACATATTTATAGTTGGAGCAAGTTAGACGAAGAAAGAAGTACTACTAATCGATCCTACCCATCTCCATTCACGGAAGCTAAAGGCAATATTGCTCACACTCCACAAGATGCTATAGCAATTAACAAATTACTCTCCGGGATACAACTACTCGTTAGTTCTCCTCTATGTGTGGCACGCACGAGAGAGAACCCTTAGAACTTGGCAAACATGTAATAAAAACAGTAATAACAAACCGAAACTCAAAACAGTTTCTAGAAATGTAAAAACTAATTTATGTTTCTAATAATACAACTTACATAGATAAAGCTTAGAATCTAATGATACCATATCACAAAGCAGCAGTTATACAAAAATTAGCGTTTTACTTCAAACTACAACTGTTTTGAACGGTAAGCTAATTTATTCAGGTTTTAAATGGAATGTAACATGAGAAACTTAAGTTTTACGAAAGCAAGCATAAGAGAAGAAAAGAAAAGAGAACTTAAGTTTCGAGGTATAGTTTCATATAGAAGAATTCATCTTGTATTTAGTAGCAAAAATTAGTTCGAACTGCTTAAAGAGAATCCAAAACGAGAACAAGATCCATCTGAAAACACGATCCATCAAAACACTGCTGGTCTCGAACGCTACAAAAGTTTAAAGGTAAACGATCGTTAAGAAACACAATTAAACGCTGTTGTCGGAGCCAAAATTTTAGATTCTTCTCGGTGCACACGTGTTACCGTGGTCGAGACAACCCAAAATTCACCTTACGTGTGTGGGAGCGTGTGGAAGATTTCGGTAGAAAAGAATGGGCTCGGATACACACTGCACGACCCTGTACAGACCTGGCAACGCCCGCACGTCCCGACGCGTAGTGCAGGCCGAGCGCCGTGCTATGCAAGCGTGCGTTGCCAGAACTTGAGCATGGAAAAGTGCAATAAGGAATGCGCAATGAAGGTTTAGGCAACCTTACTTATAGTTCTATGGGCTTTCCCCATACGCAAGGTCAATGATGACCCAAAGGGCCATGCCCTTATAGGCTAAACCAATGCTATTTAAGTCTAAAACTCTTAGTGTTTTAGTCTATATGGACTAATGTTTTATTCATTCACATGAAAACATCTAGGGAGCAATAGTCTGGGACCAAACAGTGTATCCATGCATTTTTCGATTGAAAACAAAACATTGTTTTTCAACAATCTCCACATGAATAATAAAACATGACTTACAAAACACATAAACATAAGGCAACAAGATAGGCTAAGGTGTCCGAAAGATTGAACTTAACTTAGTGAGAGGTTACCTGAATCACTTGTTGATATTGCTGAACTGCAATGACTTTGAATCACTATACAGAATGCATCTAAATAACAACATCTTTGATGCCTCAAACCAAGAAAACAAATTGCTAAGTTCTTTCATAAGATGCCTATTTGGCTGAATAAAATCCTTTGACTCTAATGAATGTTCTTAGAGAATCACCATATTTCGCAGAAGTGCTACACTTTAACATCCAACAAAGTGATCCATAAAGATAGTCTCACACACCTCGCTATTAATCAAAGCCATGGCACACCATTAAGATCGTAAAGATCATCCTATAATTCCTGCAGTGTCACTGATCACATACATAACCTATAGGAGGGACAAAGATAGTAGCTTTCTCAGATATCACCATAAATTAGTTGTCTCATTGAACCTTGATCTTGGAAATCCAATCATAAGGTTGAGTATCCTCTGCGTGATTTATTCATGAGCTTAAGTCCCATCCTCTCGATGTAGATTTAACTTCTCCGTTAAGCCTTTCGCCAAAGGATTGCAAGATTATCTTTGGATTTTACAAAGTCTCATCGAGATAATACCTAGAGAGAGAGTTGTTTCACCGCTTGTGTACTTCTTCAGTATATGTATAGTACTTGCATAGTTGTATACATTGTTCTCGCTGCAACCAAGAGCAGCTTTCTATACTGTTGATGATCAATGAAGACACAAGCTTGGGCTAGAGTGGAATTCCTCCTAGTGAAAGCATCGATCCATTCAGCTTTCTTCCAGACTTTTCCAAGGCTATAAACTCAGACTCCATAGTGGATTTAGCTATACATGTCTGCTTGGTGAGACTTCCATAGATGACGCACCTCAAGCAAGAAGATGTACCCACTAGTAGATTTGCACTCTTCTGAGTTCGATATCCAATAGTATCACAATCACCTTTCCAAAGACAGCAGGATACTTCCCAAAACTTAAGTCAATAGTTTGAGGTCCTCTCAGGTAACGTAAAACTTCAAGAGAGCATTCCAATGATCCGCCTCAGTTGCAATGTATACCGCTAATCTACTCATGAGTAAGCAATATCAGGTCTTGTACAGTTCGATAAGATACATAAGACTCACCAATAATGCTAGAATACTCAAGTTGATCAATACTTTCACCCTTGTCTTTTTCAATTCACAAGTGGGAATGTTTGAGTAGATAAAGTTTACTTTCCTCATAATTAAACTTTTTAATAGCTTCAAAGATAATGAAGATTTGACAAGACTATATCCACAGACGCCTTTCTGATTTTTTCATCCCTAAGATTACACCAGATTTCAAGTCTTTCATGTCAAAATTATCCACATGCTTTTAATGGTATTAATAATGGTTTAATATCACCATGACATATCATCAACATATAGAAAACAATAATACGAGAATCACACGATTTTAATGTAAACACATTTATCAGATTCATTCACCTTTGAAAACCATTAGTTATCATAATAAGATCAAATTTTTCAGCATTGTTTAGGTGCCGTTTTAAAACCGTATAAGTAGATTTGTTCATAACTTGTACACTTTGTTTTCACAACCTTTACAATAAAAGCGTTTCATGTTATTCAATTTTTCATTCAATTCACCATATAAAAATGCAGCTTTTAACATCCATCCATGTATGCAAATCATAAATTGAAGCAATTAGCAATCAACATCCTAATCGAGGTGATCTAGAGATCATGTGAATAAGTATCAAAGAAATCTAATCTCTTCCGTTGTCTATAGCCTTTAGCTACCAAACCTAGCTTTATATTTATCCATAGTTCCATCTGCTCTAAGCTTTCTTTGAACACCCATTAGAAATCTATGGATTTACTTCTCGAGTGCAAGTCTAACTCCCAAGTTTCGCTTATTGAATAACTTCCATTCATTTAATGAAGCTTCTTCCAGAAGAGCTTCGGAGAAGTCACAGCTTCCTGTAGGTTTAGGGTTCAGACTCACCGTAGAGTCAAAAATCTGCATTAAACTTGTTTCTTCTAACCCTCTCACTTCTTCTCTGCTTCAGTCTCATACTTCAAAGTTGGAGTCTTGACTAGTCATGGAACATCCTGGAGGTCATCATGGACCTTTTTCAGGTCCGGACCTTAAAGGAAATATGTGTTCATAAAAACACATCTCTAGATTCTAATTATAGGTGCATCTGATTAATGTTATATATGGTGAACCATGACCATAAACCTGGTGCAATTGCATGTTCAGGATACTCCAAGAAAACACAGCTCAATTGTTTTCAGACCTATTTTAGTTTTCTTGGGATGAGGAATGGCCACTTTGGTCAAACATCACCCACACTTTGAAGTATGCATAGGAAGTGTTGTTTACCATTCCACAATCGTAGGTGAGTTTTATCTGATTTTTTAAATGGAACTCTGCTCAAAATATAGCATGCTAGAGAGGATAGCTTCCACAAGTTCAAAGATAACCTCTGAACTTGTCAACATAGTATCTCACATATGCTATGAGTGTTCTATTTTTTCTTTCGGCTACAACCATTCGATCCAGTGAATATGGTGTCAAGTGGTTCTCATGAATGATTCTATTATTTTTACAAAACTCTCCTATGGGAATCACATACTCACCATACACGATTGACCTAAGAGTTTTAATCTATAACCCTTTTGGTTTTCTACTTCAAGTTGATAAAACTTAAAGCCTCTAAGGCCTCATCTTTACTTCTAAGAAGATGAACTTATGAAGATCGTGAGTAATCATCTATAAAAGTGATGTACCATTTTCCACCACCTCTTGTTGGTGTTGATTTCAAGTCTCCTAAATCCGAGTGTATTAATTCCAAAGAACCTGCTTTACGTCACACTTTTATTAAATGGTTTTCTTGCATATTTAGATTCAACATGATTTCACATCTTTGTTTTTTATCAAAGTTTATTTTTGGTATGCAACCTAAATTAGCAAGTCTTTCTAGAGATTTGAGATTAACATGCCCAAGTCTATCATGCCAAACATGTGAAGAGTCACAAACATAAAGTAAGAAGATGCATTAACATTCAATTTCAAATCAGATACACTAAGCTTAATCATGTTATCAGTAACATAACCTTTTCCTACGAATTCACCATGCTATAGAAATCATACGATTAGACTATCAATTTTAAACCTTTTCTGAACAGTGATGGTTTATAAGATTTTTTGCATATGTCCTGGGATGTAGAATACGTCATTTAATGTAGAGTTTTTCCCAAGTTAGCTTCATTCGGGATTGGCTTTTTCACCACTTTCAAGTAAGTGAAGAGTTTCTATGAATAGCTTTCATCATCTCCTACTATGGCATAGGAGGAGAAAGCATTTCCAATTTGCTGACATGCTTGGTGGTTTCCAATCAAGCCACATTTACCACATTAGTCATACTAGAGACAAGGCCCACTTCGGGACACCATGCCATGAAATATCCAAACAGTCCCCTACTATGTTTGCCTTATTTTTCCGTTTTCTTTTGGATCATATTTGATCCTTTTAGGGCCTTACATTCTTTAGCCATATGTCCAAAGTTTATCATAATTAAAACAGCCGCTTTTGATGGTGTGCTTAGTGACACCACCTTTAGGCTTAAAATTGTTACCTCTCGGTTTTCGACGGTCTGCTACGCCTATTACCCATTTCGCCGATTCTCCAGGAGCTTTTCATGTTTTTATCGTCTAAAACATGAGCTTTGTTGGACATGTTTTTGCTCAAAGATCATGCCTTTTCTTGCTCCCGCCGCATAAGCTCCTCAACCTCGATCTTTTTGCCAAGCTCCACCATGGTGATTTCAATGAGTCTTGTGTCGCAGCCTCCTCTTCTCTATTCGCTTCAAGGAGGTGAAGATTAATCATGCCATACTTAAGAGCTTCATCAAAAGTCATGCCTTCGTGCAAGAATTCATCATTTATGAGTTTGTTCGACGAATCGCTTCTACCACATGCTTGGTCACCATGCAAGTTGCATTCTAAGAATCTCTAGCCATCAAGAACTTCTATCGCAAATGATGATATTTTTTTCAGAGCTTCATAAATCAAAAGCATTAAAATTCTCTTTTCAGACATAAGTCATACAAGGAGCTATCAAGACAGTTAAGAATATGATTCTTGCACAAATAATTCTTCCTATTCCATCTGTCCAATTTATCTTCATTACCACGGCGATGAAGTTTTCTCGAGGTTTTTCTAAAGCATATCCATCTAACCTTTGGTCGCTTAGGAAGAATAGCATTTTAGACGCCATCTCTTAAAGTCCTTACCACTGAACTTTGGTGGTTTTTCTACAGTATTTTTCCCATGTTCTTACAACAACGAATATTACAGTATTACAATATTACAATAAGGCACGATATTACCTTTAGATTGTTGGAATTAATTACAATAATCGAATGCAAATGGGAAATAATACTTAGATTACACTGATAGTAGTAACAAATAACTCAATAAACTTAGTAGAGGCACGATGAGATAACTGAAGCTAAAGGTAATATTGCCTGCTACTCCTCCGAGATGCTATAGCAATTAACAAATTACCTCCAGGATACAACTATCGTTAGTTCTCCTCTATGTGTAGCATACATAGAGAACCCTTAGAACTTGACAAAGAAATAAAAACAAAAATACAAATCGAAACTACAAATAGTTTCTAGAAATGTAAAAACTAATTTATGTTTCAGAAACAATTTCTGAATAAAGTTTCAGAACTAATATTCAGAACAGAAGTAGTTATACAAAATTATGTTTCAGAACTACAACTTGTTTCAGAAAGAATCGAATTTATTCTGGTTTTAAATGAAATATGAAATAAGAACTTAAGTTTCAAAGCAAGCAGAAGAGAAGAAAAGAAAGAGAACTTAAGTTCTAGGTATGGTTTCAAATGAAGAAATTCATCTTATATTTATAGCAAAAATTAGTTCGAACGTTAATAGAGAACCAAAGCAAAGAAAAGATCCGAAAATACGATCGTAAAACACGCTTCAACGTTACAAAATTTAAGGTAAAACAGCCTAAAAATACAGATAAACGCTTTCGTTCGAATTCAAAATTTTCGAGATTCTTCTCAGGTGCACATGTTATGACGTCGGTGCACAAAATGCAGTAAGGTATTCTTTACATGTGTGGGAGAAACGTGTGAAAGATTTCAAAGAAAAAGAATGTGGTCGGATACACCCACACCTTCACTCTACGTCGCACCACGCCTACTACAGGCTTAGAGCATGGTGAGGCGTGCTGCATTTTGCTAGCGAAGCACCGCTGTTAACGGGAAAGGCAATAAGAAATGCAATAAGGTTTAGGCAACTTTGCCATAGTCTAGGGCTTTCCCCATACACAAAGGTCTAAAGACCCAAAGGGCCATGCCCTTAAGGCTAAACCAATGCTATTTAAGTCTAAAACACTTAGAGTTTTAGACTATATGGGACTAATGTTTTATTCATTCACATGAAAAACATCTAGGGAGTAATAGGTCTTGGGATCAAAACATGGTCCATGCATTTTTTGATTAAAACAAAACATTGTTTTTT